>CM051269.1:38195495-38205495 GCA_027921565.1 Artemia sinica | reverse complement strand
AGTATAAAATAAAAGTATTTTAAATTCAGATGCAAGAATACTAAAAGAATCATCATACTAATGAATCATGAAGGACTACAGGGAAAAACTGTTTAACGTCTTGTGATTTTGAGGTTAAATGACTCCATAATACAATCGAATAAAGCTGTAATTCATTTCTGCTACTTAGCGCCCTGATTAAGAAAAATCGTCTTACCACGTCGATCAATTTCTAAAAATCCAGTATTTCTGAACTAATATTAATGTTGCGAATCAATACACTGTTTGGAACTGTACTTGTTTCGTATTTGGGTGTTTCTAATACAAGTTTTGGGGTACCATATATCTTAGCCGCGCCAACCCTACCTTCTAATTTCTTAGAAATCAGAAATCGCTTCAGGTATGAACTCCTGAAGATGGCGCTGAAGTATTTGCAATTTTCGATACGTAGATTCTAGCACTCGAGTTTCCAGTTTTACCTATTCATTTAGAAAAAAAAAAAAAAAAATCAACACAATCAGACTATAATTTGGGAAAAGGCTGAGGGGCCATGCTTTGTCTCTCTGAGATATGCAGTTTTGAAAAATATATGCTAAAATGGTAAATATTTTCGGATTTTCCGCAAAATTAGGATAATCTCCCAAAAGAAAAAAAAGAAAAGATATTGCCAAATATTGCCTCTTCTCCTAATTATTTATGAAAGTCCGTGAAAAAATTATTTTAAAAACATATAGCGAAATTTCAAAATTCAACTTCATTTTGTAAGTTTTTAATGCGTTTTCTACCATTATATCCATCGTACTACTAATTATTCTATCAGAATAAACGTACCAGTGATGACTTATATAAGACAAAAAAAAAACGCGAAGAAGAGAAAAAACGAGGACAATAACAGCCAGTGAAAAACAGAAGAAAATTTATGCAAATATTTCGGTTGAGACCGCTCAATCGTACTCGGTGCAAAATAATAAAAATGTATATACAAAAACCAAACCTCAAAATACGCACTGAAACTAAAATAAGGACCATTTTCAAAGTAACAGGATTAGCCAGTGGGGGCTTTTTGTAATTTAATTTCTGATTGTTTTTTAAATAATGCTGGGAATCCGGCTCCCCTCTAATGGAAAATTCTATTCCCCCATGAAAAATTCCTCCATGGAAAGATCCTCTACGTAACCCCCTCCCCAGACCCCTTCCAGAAAAATCCCCCCTGAAAACGTCTGCATACTTCCCAATAACCGATACTATATGTTAACATTGGACAAAGTGCATAACTTGCAGCCCTTCCCCCGCGGACTGTGGGGGACCAAGTCGTCCTCAAAGACATAGCTATTAGGTTTTTCAACTATGCTGAACAAAATGGCTTCTCAAAATTTTGTTCCAGTGACTTAGAGATAAAAATGAACGTGGGAGGGGTCTAGTTGCCCTCCAATTTTTTTATCACTTAAAAAGGGCACTAGAACTTTCAACTTCAGTTTTTTAATTTTTTGATGAAACTTATATATTTGAAATCCACATGAAAATCTGATTCTTTTGATGTATCTACTGGTATCAAAATTCCGTTTTTCAGAGTTTCGGTTACTATTGAGTCGGGCCACTCTTTACTTACAGTTTGTCACTACGAACTGTTTTGATTTATTTGTATGTTTTCATTTAAAGAGGTTTTTACTACCCTTGGAGTGGCTTACTTTTCTTAATTATTAGGCTTATTCGAGTTTTAGTTTGTAAGTATTTGCTCCTGTTTTTGTATGTGCCTTTTTTCTTTTTTTTTTCTTTGTTATACTCCCTCTTCATACCTTGTATTTTTGATGGTTATAATATAAATTAATGGTTATATAAATAAATTTAGTTATATAAATAAAATAAGTTATAAAATAAATTAATTAATTAATTAAAACAAATAAACACGCAAAAAAATCCACATTTTTGCAGATAGGAGCTTAAAACCTCTATAGTAGGGTGCACTGATACACTGATTTTATGACTCTATTATGCTGATATTGCTGTGATGCGCTGATTCTAGATTTTATGACTTTAAGGGGGTGATCCTCTTTTTTCCGAAAATAAGTCACATTTTCTAAGGCTCATAACTGTTGATGAATAAGACTAAACTTGATAAAACTTATACATTTAAAAATCAACATAGAAATCCAATTCTTTCGATGTATCTATTGGTTCCAAAATTCTTTATTTTTAGAGTTTCGGTTACTATGGATCTGGGTCGCTCCTTACTTACAGTTCGTTACCACAAACTGTTTGAAAAGCACAAAATTCCACATTTTTTCAGATAGGAGCTTGAAACCTATACAGTAGGGTTCTCTGATACGCTGAATCTGACGGTGTGATTTTCATTAAGGTTCTATCAATTTAGGCCCCCCTTTTATCTACAATCAGGCAAATTTTCTCAGGCTCGTAGCTTTTGATGGAAATAACTATACTTAATAAAACTTATATATTTAAAATTAGCATACAAATCCAATTCTTTTGATATATCTATTGGTATCAAAATTGCACCGAGTCACTCCTTACGTACAGTTCGTTGCAACGAACTGTTTGATATAATTTCTGTTCAACATAGGTTTGAATATCGCTCTTTCCTTTTCTTAGAAAAATTCAATGCCTCGCTCTTAACGCTAAAGCTTTTTATCGTTTTAAAAATAAAGTTGTGAGACAGAGTCAAACTTTAGCGTAAAGAGCGAGGCATTGAGGAGGGGACAGCCCCTTTCATATACTTACGGAATAATTTCTGTTCGTTTTAAGTTTTAATTCTGCTCCTTACTTTCAGTTTAAAAAAAACTTGATTTTTTTATTTAATTTCTGAACGTTTTTGAATTAATGCAGCTTTGATTTTTCGCACACCGTGCATGAATAATTAAAACGAAATTTGCATATTAATTTTACTTTTTTGGCTAAATTGCTTTCTCAAAATTTTGTTCTTACGTAACTTACGAATTAACTTACGTAACGAACTTCTATATTCGTATATTTTTTATTACATATATTAGGGGTTTTGCCCCCTTAGTCAGTACCCTCTAGTCAGTACCTCGCTCTTTACGCTAAAGTTCAAATTTTCTTCCAAGAATGACCCTTTAATCACAAAGGCCGTTAATCAGAATAAAGAGCTCTGATAAAAGTAAAAAAAAACATTAGCGTAAAGAGCTAGGTAATGACTAGGGCCCGAACCCAACCATATACGCAATAATTTCTGTTCGTTTTTAGATTTTGATGCTGTTCCTTACTTTCAGTTGAATTTTTTTTATTATTTAATTTCTGGTGTTTTTTTTTTAATAATGCTGAGAAATCCGGTGCCCCCTTCATAGCAATGCAATGCCCCTTCCCCCATGAAACCGTCCTCCATGGAAAGATCCTCCCACGTAAGCCCCGACCCCCTCCCCAACTACCAGAAGAAATCCCCCCTGAAAACTTCTGAATACTTCCCACTAACCAATGCTATATGTAAACATTGGGCAAAGTTCATAACTTGCAGACCTTCCCCCGGGGACTGCGGGGGATTAAGTCATCCTTAAAGGCATAGTTATTGTATTTTTAGATAATGCTGAAGAAAACGGCTATTTCAAAATTTTTTATCGGGGGTGACTTTGGGAAAAAATGAGCATGGGAGGGGGCCTATTTGCTCTCCATTTTTCGGTCACTTAAAAATGGCACTAGAACTTTTAATTTCCGTTCGAATGAGCCCTCCCGCGATAAACAAATAACACGCATCCGTGATCTTTCTTCTGGCAAAAAAATCTACATTTTCAAACAGTTTGTGGTAACGAACTGTAAGTAAGGAGCGACCTGGCTCAATAGTAACTGAAACTCTAAAAAACGGAATTTTGATACCAATAGACACATCAAGTTTTTTTCAACTGAAAGTAAGGAGCAACATTAAAACTTAAAACGAACAGAAATGATTACGTATATGAGGGGGTTCGCCCCCTAGTCAATACCTCGCTCTTTACACTTAAGTTTTTTTTCAGTATTTTCAAAAAGAGCTATACATTCTAATTAAACTTCCTTTTTGATTCAAGGGTTTTGTGATTCGAACAAAATTCAAACTTTAGCGTAAAGAGCGAGGTATTGACTAGGGTGAAACTCCCTAATATACGTAATAAAAACATACGAATATAGAAATTCGTTACGTAAGTTAATTCGTAAGTTACTTCAGAACAAAATTTCGAGAAAACCATTTAGCCAAAAACAGGAAAATTAATATGCGAATTTCATTTTAATTATTCATGTACGGTGAGCCAAAATCAAAGCTGCATTAATTTCAAAAACGTTCAGAAATTAAATAAAAAACACAAGTTTTATTAACCGAAAGTAAGGAGCGACCTTAAAACTTAAAACGAACAGAAAATTATTCGTATATGAAAGGTGCTGTCCCCTCCTCAACGCCTCGCTCTTTACGCTAAAGGTTGACTCTGTCTCACAACTTTATTTTTTAAAACAATAAAAAAAACTTTAGCGTAAAGAGCGAGGCGTTGAGGAGGTGACAGCCCCTTTCATATGCGGAATAATTTCTGTTCCTTTTAGGTTTTAATGTCGCTCCTTACTTTCAGCTAAAAAAACTTGTTTTTTTTTTTATTTTATTGCAGATAGGAGCTTAACACTTCTATAGTAGGGTTCTCTGATACGCTGAATCTGATAGTGTCATTTCATTAAAGTTCTATGACTTTTAGGGGATGTTTCCCCTTTTTTTAGAAAATAAGGCAAATTTTCTCAGGCTCGTAACTTTTGATGGGTAAGACAAAACTTGATGAAACTTTTATTTTTTAAATCAGCATAAAAATTTGATTCTTTTGATATTTGTATTCGTATCAAAATTCCGTTTTTTTTTTTTTTTTGAGTTTCGGTTACTATTGTGCCTGGTCGCTCCTTGCTTACAGTTCGTTACCACGAACAGTTTTGATTTCATCTAATCCAAGGAATACTATCCATTTTCAACTTATATGCCAAACTTTGCCCTATTCTTTTATTCTACAGCCATACTTTCCACATCATTAATTCTCTAGACAGAGTTACAGAAAACCTGTTAATGCAACAGGTTTTAAGTAACCATTTACCACCACGTGAGAAGCATGTTTCTCCATAAAAATCTGCGAAATTGACTGTTTGGGTGCGAAATCTGTTGATTTTTCGCTTTAATTGTCTCATAAATGTCTCCTGTTTAATATGACGACCTTAACTACGTCATTTCTAATGCAAAGTGAACACGAGACGGCAATCAAAGATACCATTAAAGAGACGTGGTAGCCGAGTTTTCTGCTTGGCTATTGGCTCTGTAAAGCAACCAATCACAGACAAAAGAATAAGTATTGAGTAAGAAATAATGTATTTTGTGGTATGTATTTGATTTATTTGAAAATAAAGAGTTTCAACTGTCTCATGTAGAATTTATGCCAAGGAGAACACGTGCAAGTGAGACAGTTAAATCCTACATGACTTGCGAATGTATATAAGTCTTTATATAACGTAATCTGCATTTAGTACGAAAGTGTTGTGACCTCTACATATATCCGGATCTAGGCATTTTATATATTTTTTATAAAAAAAAAAAAAAAAATTATGTAGGCATTAAATATTTTTTTGGTCTGCGAAAGAGGGTTTGATGCCCCTCCCCTGAGATATCCAGACTTGTACCAGGATTTTAACTGTGGCAGGGCGGATCCAGGATTTTCTTTAGGGGGGGGGGGCAAAATAGGTTGATCTGATAAACTTGCGTTAGGACCAAGTTTAATTAACGCAAACTTGAGTTATTTAAGTAAATTACACTACTTTAGACTACGTTAGGGGGAGGGGGCACGCGCCCCCTCGACCCCCTCTCTAGATCTGCCACTGGCTGAGGGAGAAGCTACTCATGGAAAGAGACATAGTACTGGCCATCAGCTAGCCTTAAGGAATTGTCCCTTCGGGATGAAAAGACACCATTCCGATATTGTCAATTTTCGAAATTTAGTGTATAAGGTTTTCAAAATTTAAAGTTCAGTATTGGTTGAATTTTTTAAAGGGCGATTTTATTATTTTAGAAGCGAGTTTAGATCCTTCTCGAAGAAAAAGTGTATGCAATATCATAGTCCTGGAACGAATAGATCTGACAATAATAAATACAATGATCTGAATGTAATACTAATACATATTTCTCAGATTAATTTACTAAAATCACCTATTTTTTGGGATTTTTAGAGATCTCTTAATTGTTCTTCCAAATGTAGCCTATGCATAGTAGTAACCTTATAATTAGATATAACTGATATCTAGCTAAGTTACACTAGATGCCAACACGGCAAGAAAAAGCGATAAGAAACTGTAAAGGTGCTTACATTGGGCTAGAATGAGGGATGGTCCTTACATTTGCCCCATTTGTGGAGAGACGGATGAATCTTTTTATCATTTGTTTTAGGAATTATAAGGAATTGAGGGATTTGCGGGTGGGTGCTTTCGGTTGGGACATTGGGGAGAGAGATTGGATATTAGAAATTTGAAAATTAGGTGTTATTTAGATATAAAAAATATTGGAAGGTTTGCCAGGGAAGGTTCGAAGTATCGTTACAATTTTCTTGAATACAAATTTCTAGCGTTTTTGCCAGTTTTCGTTTTGATGCTGTATTTTTGCTTTGTTTGTTGTGTTTCACCCTGGCCCGATAGGGCTTTCGTGTGAATATGTCTATCTATCTTTCATTGTCTCATACCTAATGTTTGTTAAACAAACTCGTAAAAAAGCAGTGGAAGACTAGATGCTGTGTCGGGATGAAACAATATAAAAATTATGAAGACCTTTTCCAAATGTAATTCAAACTAGGGCTTTTTTTAAGGTCAAAAATTAGGCTTCTATAAAATAGAATCTGCGACATAATCACGCTTCGTACCTTCGAATTTACTCTATATCGTTCAAGCTCAAAACCAAAGGTTGTACCTTAAATTTGCCTAGCATTGCACAATACTGAAATACGGTGACGTCAGTTCATGTAAACTTGGATGGAAAATGGGGCAAAAAAATGTACTTTCCAAAATTTAGATGATAAAAAAAAATCTTGGGGGTCAATCCTACAACAGAAACAAGGCCGTATCCAGGGGGAGGTTAGGGGGTTTGAACCCCCCCCCCCCCCCCCGAAATGCTCGTCTGACTCGTAAATACGTAGCAAAAATGGACACAAACAAATTTTGTATACGATTTTTTTAGTTTTTTTTTGTACCCCCCCCCCACCAGCTTTTTTTAGTAAAATCCCCTCCGAAAAAATCCTGGGTACTGCCTTGACGGTATACCACTTGCGAGATAGAATTTATAGCTTTAGTTGCAAAGTATAGCGTAGCTGAATAGTGTGGCCTCAATTTGTCAATTGTAGATAAAATAAAATCATAGAATTTCTTAGCTATAGGTGCTTAATCATTTGTGGCCCAATCATGCCCATCCTGTCGGGCTTTTTTAAAGCAACTAAGCGTCTGTATATACTTAAGGGCGTAGCTCCAGCATATTAGTGGCAAGAGGGGTCCATATCCGGATAGCCAAGGGGCATTGGCTATATAATAATCTTTCCTCCAAATTATGGGGGGAGGTGGCCAACTTCCTCCTTTGGCCTCCCTCTGAAAACGAAGCCCCCTATATATACAACACATGGATGAAAACCCACCTGAGTAATTTCACTTAGTTTCTAACTCATTTTGGAAAAAAATTGCGAGATACACATTGTAGGTAAATTGATATTGAAACTTGGTATAATACTTAATACTATTTAATGATTGCTAGAATTGACACTATTTCTGATAGAGTATTCGTTTACGATAAAAAAAAGAATAGAAAAGATGTACTTACATTATAAAAAAAACATCTTTGGGAATTAAATTTCACACAATTAAAGTTAAAGCTTTTCATCTTTTTCATCATCACTAATATCCCCTGTTGGGGATGAGCAGTTACTATGCAACTTTGAGGGGGTAATACGTTTGTCCTGTTCATTAAGCTCTTTAATAGCTTGTATCTCCTTCTTTAGTTTCATTCGTCTGTTTTTGGAACCATATCTTGATCTGTCGTTCTGTTAAACAGAGTGAATGAGCCATTTCTATTCTCCTTCGTCTCGTCAGGTAGTGATTGGTATGGAATTCTTTTTCAAGTTCTAGTGTTTGATATCTTGTATAAGTTTGACGTCCTCGTCGCCGAAGACCATTTGCTCCTATACAAAAAAAAGCGATTAAATTAGATGTAAGTCATTGTTGATGATCGATTAAGAACTGGATAATGTAGGGCCGTATCCAGAGGGGGGGGGTCTACCCGGTTTGAGCCCCCCATAATTTCTTTCTGACTCGTTAAAAAACGCGGCAAAAAAAATGGATATAAACGCATTTTGTATGCATTTTTGAGGTTTTTTGTGTACCCCCCTCGACATTTTTTTTTGGGTAAAACCCGCTCCGTAAAAAAAAAATCCTACGCCCTTGGTATAATTTTTGAAAATAAACTAGCTATCGATAAAAGTGGACAGTTAATAATGCATCTTCGAAATCGTATAAAACAGTAAAAGAGATAAACAGGGTATTATAAAAGAAAAAAAGTTTGGAAAAATTCTAGTTAATCTTAAGATTTAGGGAGGCTCGGGCTTGGAGCTCCTTTACCAATCCCTTTCTCCCATTACGTACCCATATGACCGTTTTTCTTTATTATTTAAGGGAAATGGAGGTTCTATACATAAAATTTAGCTATTTATAAGAAGTCTCTATATTTCAAAAACGGCTAAATCATAAAATTAATATTTGTTCTTTGCTTCAGTTTTTGGCATTTCTAATCCTATGCATTCTCTTTAGATTTAATAGGAGGAGCTGATAATTGTAAGTTTACATGTGCTTCACAGTATAATCTTGAGGAGAGTATGCCAGCCCACCCTCCCCTAGCAGATTTTCAAGGATGGCTCACTGTACACTGAAATAACGGCAAAGCTAATCACGCTAGATTCTTTGTCTTGCAGAATCTTCTTAGAATAGCAAAAATTGGTTATATATTACAGAAATATCGAAGCGAATTCGCTGAAAAAAAGGAATACATCATTATTATATCATGCGAGGGCCATTCACAAGGGACGAAGGCCCAGGCTCCTGACCGTTGCGACAAGAGGGAGGTGTAAAAATGCCATGAAGTAAAATTTGTTGCTAACAAAAACTCCTCCTTTTGCTAGTCATCCATTTTTTTGCTCATGGGGGGGGGGGGAGGCTATGGCTGAAATAATTCATATTAATCTTCTATAAGCCTATCATTGCGGCTGCAATAGGCTGCAAATTATAGAAAGTATAACCATGGTTATACTTTCTATAAAATGTCTTTAAAAAACCACTATGTAAAATTCTATTATTAAAGGATATTGCTCAACCGTAAATATAAAAATAAGAATAAGAACTGAGGTGACAAGGCTGTGCGGTGATACTTTCTTTTTCCTTATTTTTGGGTCGTGACACTAAAAAGACTAAAAAACAATGCCTTAGTTATTAAGAGTAAACAATAATTTTCAATTTTTTTAAGGTCTTGTCCCCCCCCCAAAGAAAATAGGGTTAAAATAGAGTTGAATCGCAGCCCCTCTTTGATAAATACTGGCTCGAGCCTGATTATCTCTTTTGTCAGTAGGGTCCAATTATCTTATTACTTATTGACTAAATATAATACTATTTTTTTAAAAAACTAACTGTGGTTTATCGTCTATAGAATAGCGACCCCCTTGGTTGAAGTCCATTTTACCTTAGTCGATCTAGTTTTCAAATTTAGCAAAAGTAAATAATGCTATATGAGTAGCCGCTTCAGTAATTCGTAGTTTTTGGGATTGAAGGGGCAAAAAAAAGGTACTTAGGTTAGGTTGCGTATTTAATATATGGTATGCTTTACCCCCCCCCCCCCCTTCCTCCCTAATGTGCAATATATAGCCCAAGTTTGCTTCTAAACTATTATATTTTTATCCTATTTTGTTTTATTTCATTAGCATTAACAAAACTTCACTTATAGCCTGTTTATCGGATTCAAGACAAGTACCTTCATTTTTGTGGA